>CM022765.1:12196482-12228982 GCA_012411365.1 Ameiurus melas | reverse complement strand
CTCACATATGAAGATGCTGAGGAAAACGTGTTTTTAAACGATTAATATTTTGAAAGTGCTGGCCAATAGAAAATGAGGTGCAGACACTAATGTTCTGTAGCGATGTAAAAGATTGTAATTAGATATCAACTGGATTAAGGGAGTATTGTTTGTGGTCAGTCAAGGAAGTCATATATTTGAACACACGACACAATGCACCATCAGGGAATGCATCTAGCTCTTCGAGCCGGTGAATCTTTCCTCCAGAATGGGCGTCTGGCCTTACAATACACAGTCAAACTCAAAGCAAAACTAAGTAATCTGGCCTGAACATAACTATTCCAACCAGAATGTTCCTATTTGTATGAAGCTAGACTTAAAGCAATCAAATCCTTTGGAATATGGATTAAACCATACTTGGAGAATTTGAACATAAAACTGGATAGCATAAGACAGTATAATTTTTGGCCTGTTCCCCACTGGACCTTGAAAAATCAGAAGAAACACTTCCCAATGTGTATCAACAGGAATTCTTTGAACTAAAATGCAATTTCCCACTCTATAGTACAGTATTCATGGATGGATCCAAAACAGATAACAGTGCATCAGCAGCAGTAGTGATTGGAGATCAACAGTATGGCAACTTGCCTTTATAATAACTATTGTTTCTCTCATCCTATTGGCATAAAGCTTAGCAACTTTGTCCAGACTATGCGTCTAAACACACAAAACTAATGACAACTGGTTTTGTTGACTTTTTGGTAGTTAGTTAAAACTTATGTCAGTGATATTCTGGCCAGATCTTACTGGCCATAGAAAATGATTGGGCCAAAGAAAACAAAGAAGATACAGAATAAAAATTCTCTCTGTCTTTCAAAGGTTGTAATTTGATGCTGAGCCCTGATGAATTTGACCATTTTTATTTTCTGTGATTTTACACTATAAAAACTTCGAAAAAGAAAAATTTCATAGCTGGTCCATATGATTTCCCTAATCATGCTTGCTTTGACCCTGTGGCTTGCATGTAGTTATAACTATCTTTCATCTTCTGTTTTCCAGGTGAATAAGAATAAAAAGTGGAGGGAGCTGGCAACAAACCTGAATGTTGGGACCTCCAGTAGTGCAGCTAGCTCACTAAAGAAGCAGTACATTCAGTGTCTGTACGCGTTCGAGTGCAAGATTGAGCGTGGTGAGGACCCACCTCCAGATATTTTCAACAATGACCCCAAAAAGAACCAGCCGAAGGTACAGCCACCCTCTCCAGGTCAGTGCACATTCTCACCTTTTGACCTTAGATTCAGGAGTGGCAAAAAAATTACAAAAATGTTTTCCTTAGAAAGGTTAGATTTATTTCACACTTGTTTTTTTCATGTCTCACATGTTTGATATGAACATTAACTGATGCTCTTGACCTGTATCTGCATGATTTTATGCATTGTGCTGCCACATGGTTGGCTGAGTGGATAACTGCATAAATGAGCAGGTATGCAGATGTTCCTATTAAAGTGGACAGTGAGTGTATATGGAAAATTATGTGAAATAATTGTTGACGTAATATGATCAAGCAGTGTAGCAACACCTTGAGAAAAACTGCAGAAAAGCTTACACCGAATTCAATTTTTTTTTTAAAGTCGTGTCAATCAGTCATGTTATAAACACCCCGAAGGGTCATGCTGGAAAAGATTTTGGTCCTCTTAGATCCAGTGAAGGGAAATTGTAATGCTGCAAGCATGCAGAGACATTCTATAATATGTGTTTCCAATTTGTGGTAACAGTTTAGGGAAGAACCACATATGGGTGTTATGGTCAGGGGGCCACACACTGTACCCAAACACACACAAAAGAAAATCTGATTTAGAAAATGTATTTTTCTTTATTCCAAGCCATAAAAATGCAAATATGAGGGATGAACACCATTCCTCCAAAATATATTCCCTCAGCTGGTGCTGTGGCAGGGAGAGCTGTCTAACACGAAATTAGACAAAAATCTCCCAGACATCTGTAGACATCCCAGACATCTGTAGATTTTGTGTATGTCATAGCATATAATTTACTTAATTTTTTATACTCCGCAAACTGTTGACGCCTTGTATCCTGTCGAGACTACTCTATTCAAGATAGCTGTTTTTCTTTATAGAATAAAGGTAAAGATATAGCATGTCTGTCTGTATTTATAACCGGTCTTTCTGTATCTTTCTCCAGCGGGATCTGGATCTTTACAGGGCCCTCAGACTCCACAGTCGACTAGCAGCTCCATGGCTGAAGGAAACGATCTGAAACCCCCAACCCCTGCGTCAACACCCCACAGCCAGATGCCTCCTATGCCTGGTGTGCGGTATGTCCAAAATTTGAATAGGCTCATTAGGTTGATCAGTTAGTACGTTTACATGGACAACAATAATCCACTCTTAATCTAATTAAGACCATACTTTGATTAAGAAACTACCATATAAACACCAACCTTAATCTAATTACGGTCATAATCTAAGTAAGCTCTAATCGAATTAAAACAGGTGGAGTACTCCTGTTTTAATCATATTATGGACGTGCATTACAGACATGTAAACACCTTACGTCGCGTGAGAGTTTTCACCGCATTTTGCGACAGGACACGATCACACACATGGCAGTTTTGCATTTTACGGACAAGAGAGTTCGGCTGCATCCCAAACTGCATACTTGCCTACTATAGGCCTGTAGTGGGGAAAAATACATGTATCTCGGCAGTAGATACAGTAGATAAGTATGCGATTTGAGACGCAGCCCACGGCTTCAAGCAGTCGTCTATTTGCACGTACAGCATGACAAATAATTAACTGCACTTAAAGCGTTCTTAAAAAATGCAACAAAAACACCCAAAACTGTATACGGTACCATAACGAAGACCAACTGTATGTTGAAATGTGAAATTTTGGAGTGACGTCGAAAGTCGTGGCGCGGTGACGTAATGACGCGGGCTGTTAATCTAATTATGAACTATAACATGTAAAACGGGAACATGACGGGAGTATTCTAAAAGCATCTCATGTAAACACCTTAATCACATTATTTTACTTAGATTAAGGTCAATAATTAGATTATTGCTGTCCATGTAAACGTAGTCAGTGTCAATGTAGAAGATAATTGGTGTCATATAAATCAACGGCTGCTTCTGTCTACTCTTTAAACAGGAGCAATGTGAATGTTCAAGACCCGTTTGCTGATGGTGGAGACCCTGCCTTTGCTAGACGGAGCTCGATGACGCCTAACTCCAGCTTCCAGCCTGGAATGGGGGGACCACCTGATATAATGAGTCGTTTAGGTCCATATGAGCCTAATAAGGACCCTTTTAGTGGTATGAGGAAAGGTGAGAATTCTGGGTGTTAATTTTAGTGGTATAACTTGCAGCTTTACATCAAATACTGGCAGTGCAGTGGTGACTGGACAGAAAGTCACTGCTCAAATGTTCCCCAAAAACCGCATTCTCTGAACACCTTAACTAGGCTCACATTGTTTTATTTTTGGAAATAAAGCACTTCGGACATTGATTTGTTTCTCAATATCAGTCCCAAAATCTTTGCTAATATTCTAACGATTTTGATTTTAGAGTTAAAAACCAGGGAATGTTACTTCACTATGTATCTGCTTTACGTTTAGCTGGTGAGCAGTTCATGAATCCGGGACAAGGCCCCAGTAGTGGAATGAGTGAACAATATAACCGAGCCCCTCCGGGACCTATTGCTAACATGCAGTTAGGTCACAGACAACAGTATGGACCATATGGACCAGGATATGACCGGAGGTACGAGCTACTGACCGATTTTCTGTATGACTCTCTTGTCATGTGCTCACGAAGTCTTTTATTAATTCGGACTACATGTAATGTTTTAATGAACTATTTATGCTCTGATTTATTTTTCAAAGTAATCTTGTACTGTTTTTCTAAAAGTACAAAAGGAAATACCATCATACTTAGTAGTTGCATAGAAGTATTTCTTGAAAGTATTTAACACTTTGCAGAATGTTTAACATGAAACTCAAATTGGAATTACACAAGCATTTATGTTATACTGTGTTTTCTGCAACTTGCTGGGATTATAAATCTTTCTGATAACTTTTAACAGAATCAATAACAATTTTGTGTTCTCGTAGTGTCTTCTATTGTACCATTTATTGACACACTTATGAATCAACTAAATCACAGTTTAATACTCCATAGATCACTATTTAAAATGTGTCCCCCATATATTACACGTAGTTAAGCGATCATATAAATGTCTGTCTGTACTTTATTTGATTTGCTGCCATCAGCTTACAGCTGTGCTCGTTAATTTACATACCCTTGCAGAATCTGCTAAATGTTCATTTAAAAAAGAGAAAGAGGGATAATTAAAATTGTTAAACAGATGTTTACATATAGTCCACAAGACACAATAATAACTGAATTTACACACATGAAGCAGTTCAAAAGTTCATCCTTTTGAACAGGATGATTGGTCTGATTTTATTATTTCGTTTAAAGATTTTGTTTTTTTTCTTTTTTCCATTTAGTTCTGCCCCTCAGAAGCTACTTGAGCATATTGACATGTTTCCCAGAAGATGAAATAACAATTTACACTGATCATCCTGTTCAAATGTTTACAGCCACTTGGCTCTTAATTTGGTGTATTACCTTCTGGAGCATCAGTGAACGTTTGCACCTTTTGTGATCGTTGTGTACGAGTCCCTCAGTTGTCCTCAGTGTGAAAAGATGGATCTCAACACCATATAGTCACTGTTGGAAAGGGGTAAGCTATAATCAGAAAAAAAGCAAAGAATGTGCAGGACCTGGAGGATTTTTCTGAAGAACAGTGGACAGTTTAACTGCTCAGGACAAACAAGGGACTCATGAATAACTATCACAAAACATAAAAACAATCATTGATCATCCAGGTAACAACACAAAGTATTAAGAATCAAGGGTATGTAAAGTGTATGTATGAGGTGGAATGAACAAGGCAGAACTAGAACAATAGCAAAATATTAAAAGAAAAAAATGTACATATGTCCTTCAATATGCCCTTACAGACAAAAGCCAGACATTAGTCCAGATGGCAGAATGTGTCCTGGAGCCCCATATCAAAGCACCATGCCCTCTGGACACATGCCTGGCTCTTGTCTGTAAGGACATATTGAAGGGCATATGTACTTGAATTTCTTTTAATACTTTGCATTGTTATGATGAATTTTCTAAATCATGTACACACATAAAAAATATATAAAAAAATACCTGCTACATCAGTGTAACTTGTAATGCAATATAATACAAGCAAAAAAAAAGGAACAAAGTTTTAAAAGAAATCATGTATATTTACTCTTCAATATGTCTTTGCAGACAAGAGCCAGGCATGAGTCCAGATGGCAGTATAGGTCCTGGAGCCCCACAGCCAAACACCATGCCCTCTGGTGCTGATACAGGGATGTATTCACCTAATCCACAGCAGCAAAGGTTAACATTGCTTCTTGTCATGTTGATTGCATCTGTAATGTTTATTACCTTGTCCTTAAATAGGTATCATTTAGCCATATTTATTTTTCCTCAGGCATGATTCCTATGTAAATCAGTTCCCTGGCCAAAGTGCACCCCCTAGTGGACAATACCCAAATCAGCAGCCTGGAATCTACCCACAGCAGACGGTTTGTATAGTACTGAACATGTTCAGACTTTTGCCCTGATGGTTTATTCAAGATATATCTTATGTAACAAGGAGTTACAAAATAATGTTCTAAATAATCTACTTTGTCTACGTGTGTTTACATTTTTTGTTTAACAAGAAATGTTTCCAAATTCCATCTTGCAGAATTACACGCAAAAGAGGCCCGGAGATGGTGGTTATGGTCCCCCAGCAAAGCGTCATGAGGGGGAAATGTATCCATTCAGTGGCCAGCAGCAACAGGGCCCTCAACCCTCAGGTGGACCCCAACCTCAACAGGACATGTACAACCAGTATAATACCTACCCTGCCACAGATCGACGTCCACCTGGTCCACAGAGTCAGTTCCCGTTCGGTTTTGGACGGGAAAGGGCGCCTAATGCCGGAGGTGCTAACTCTCAGTCCTCCATGCCACCACAGATGATGGGCAGCCCCTTGCCTTCTGTCCCTGATGGCCCCCAAGGTCCCATGTGGCAAGGCAGAAATGATGTGAACTTTCCCAACTATCCCAGTCGTCAGGGGCCTCCCGGAGTTCCCACTCAAGGTCCAGGGTACCATGCAACGAACCGTTCTGAAGACATGTTACCTTCAGACCAGCGAATGAATCATGAAGGTCCATGGCCTGGTCATGTCAACCAGAGGCAGCCTCCTTATGGACCTGGTGGTTCTGGCCCACCCATGTCTAGAACACTGCAGTCCAATTTTCAGTCCACTCAAAATCACATTCCACAGGTATCAAGTCCAGCGCCCATGCCAAGAACCATGGAGAACAGTACATCACCCAGCAAGTCCCCTTATATGCATACTGGGATAAAGATTCAGAAAGCTGGACCTCTAGTCCCAGCTGCACACACAGCCCCAACACCAGTACAGCATCCCATGATAAGGAGAGACATAGCCTTTCCTCCAGGGTCAGTGGAGGCGACTCAGCCCATCCTGAAACCACGCCGCCGACTCATGATGAAAGATATTGGTAAGAAGCTGTGTATACATTTCAACATTTTGCTATGGGGTCCATGCGTATATAAATTGCTTCATCTTTGTTTTTGTGCTTATGTATATATAAATGTATATGTATGTAGGAACACCGGAAGCCTGGAGAGTCATGATGTCCCTCAAATCAGGATTGCTGGCAGAGAGCACTTGGGCCTTGGACACGATCAGTATTCTTCTATATGATGATAATAGCATTTCTACCTTCAGTCTGTGTCAGGTGATGGAATGTCTGCAACACTATGGATACACTGAGCATACTGCTTTGCATCAGGCATGGATTAAAGTGCCTCAAGATGAAAAGCAGGATAAGTGTGTTTAAATTTAGTCTGATTATGCTTTATTTTCTTTCAGCTTCCTGGTTTCCTTGAACTGATAGTGGAGTACTTCCGTAGATGCCTCATTGAAATTTTTGGCATCTTGAAAGAATATGAGGTCGGAGATCCTGGGCAGCGAACACTGATTGACCCAAATGCTGCCGACTCTGATATGTCTGATGATGAAATCCCAGAAATAGGACAGATGGAGGAAGAAGAGGATAAAGAGGAGAAGAGTAGCCAACACTCATTACAGATCCAAGTCAAGCATGAGAAGGATGAGCTTATACATGAAGAGAAATCCTGTGAAATGTCTGAAAAAGAGAAGGAAGGAGAAACATCTTCATCTAAAGAACATGAATTATCTACTCCCTTTCAGGACAGTAGTGCAGTACAGGAAAAGCTCAAACAGGCTAGCAAATTTGACAAGCTTCCCATTAAGTTAGTGTGGAAGAAAGACCCATTTGTCATTGGCCACACCGGAAAATTGGGCCGGCGACAGACTTTTGACAGTGGGCTGATTCATTGGAGCGTTGGTGGAGGTGACACCACGGAGCACATCCAAACTCACTTTGAGAGCAAAATGGAGCTGCTAAAACCTCATAAACCTGTCAATACAGAGGCACTTCCCATAGTAGAACTGGTTAATGAGAACCAAAATAAGGATGAGAGAATCATACCACACCAGCCAAATGAGCAACAAACAGAGTCTCCTCCTTCCTCAGTCCAGCCATTGGAGGAGAAAAACACCACAGCTATTGCTAGTGCATCTGCTACCATAATGGCCACTGTTGATGTGCTGTCTGGTTGGTCGGCATCAGTTGCTGAACAATCTGTGCAGAATTGCATAGAGAAGGAGGAGGAGAAGAACAAGTTCCTGTTTGGGATTGAGCCATCACAGCAGATCGGCAGCATTAAGATCCTTGAAGACGAACCACACAGCAAGGATGAGTCCCCATTGTGCACGTTGTCGGACTGGCAGGACGCGCTAGCCCGGCGCTGCATATGCGTCTCTAATATTGTCCGCAGTCTCTCCTTCATCCCTGGCAACGACACTGAAATGTCCAAACACCCAGGCCTGCTGCTTATACTGGGCCGTGTGGTACTCCTGCACCACCGGCATCCTGAGCGCAAGGAGGCTCCTGTCACCTATGAGAAAGAGGAAGAGGAAGATGAAGGAGTCAGGTGTGAGCAACATGAATGGTGGTGGGATTGTTTGGAGGTTCTGCGAGAAAACTGTCTGGTCACGTTGGCGAACATCTCAGGCCAGTTGGACCTCTCCATGTACCCAGAGAGTATCTGCCTTCCACTGCTGGACGGTCTTCTCCACTGGGCTGTCTGCCCCTCAGCAGAAGCCATTGATCCTTTCCCTACGTTGGGGCTTAATGGAGCAGTTTCCCCTCAGAGAATGGTTCTTGAGACCCTTAGCAAGCTCAGTATCCAGGACAATAATGTTGACCTCATTCTGGCCACTCCACCCTTCAGTCGCCTGGAGAAATTCTACAGTTCACTTGTACGCTTAATTGGTGACCGTAAGGTACCTGTGTGCCGGGAGATGGCAGTGGTGTTGTTGGCCAACCTGGCCCAGGGTGACAGCCTGGCAGCTCGAGCCATTGCTGTGCAGAAAGGCAGTATAGGGAACCTCCTGGGGTTTCTGGAGGACAGTCTAGCAGCCACACAGTTCCAGCAGAGCCAGGCTTCACTGCTGCATATGCAAGGGACACACTTTGAACCCACCAGCGTGGACATGATGCGGCGGGCTGCCCGTGCCCTGCATGCCCTCGCCAAAGTAGAGGAGAACCACTCCGAGTTCATGTTGTACGAGTCACGGCTACTGGACGTCTCTGTATCCCCCCTCCTGAACTCAGGAGTGTCCCACGTGATCTGTGATGTACTGTTTCTGATTGGCCAGTCATGACAGATGTGGGGCTGAGCTTTGTCCCCCTTCTTCCTTTTAAACCCCTCGAATCTGTGTGAATGGAGAAATGTAACAGCGAAAACTGACTGTCCTTTTTTTAATTTATGCAAAAATCACCTCAAATTCCACTGATTGCTCTTTCTATCATGCTTCTTTCTAAAGGAAGGATTTCACAAAGTGGATTTAACACTTAAATAAAATGAAGAGAAACTAATGTGGATACATGACTTATGACATTGGGAGAGTGTGATGCCATTTTGGAAGGATTTTTTTTTTAATTAAATGAAAGGTAGATTTAAAAAAAAAAAAAAAAGGAAAAAAAAATAAGAAAACAAAACTAACCAAAGTTGCTGTCACATTTACAGTGAGTTTGGGGAATAAAGGTGCCCAGTGGTCATTTTGGTTTACTGGGTTGGCAGGCACCATTGTCTAGTTCTTGTTTGGAGGCTATACAGTTTCAGACTCTTGTTTGTGCTATAAATTGTAACTTGGATGATATATACACTGAGCCCAGGGACCAGGTCATTGGCTGTGAAGAGACATCTGTAAATGGAAGGCCTGTACAGTAGATTGTATGACTTTTTTTGTACTGTACACCTTAAAGTGACAAGCTGTAAACATACTGTAATAATAAATACTGTTTCACACTGAGATAATGCTGACTTGGCAGCAAAAACTGTAGTTTTTAAAATGATTTTCATTCTTATTTAGAGAGAGGGGAAAAAGGCATTCTTCCCCCAAAGTATCGTGTACAACACCCCGACCTCTTTGTCCCTTGATTGTATGACTTGACCCTCAAAGAAATCACCTCTTAGGACTGGCCTTGAGCTTCAGATGCAGTCCAGACTGCAATGTAAATAATGTACAATACACTTTGCTCTTTCTCTCTCTCTCACCTTATTGCGCTCTTCACCATTTTTAATCTTTGATTAATTAAAGATTACACTCAAGATCTCTTCATTGCGCATTGCCATGTGTTTATTTAATCCCCTTCCTTCACATACATCTGAGACACAGGATTTTCTCTCTTTATAGTCAACCCAAACACATTAGTGTGGAGAAATATGGCAAATCTAATACGTCTGTGGCTCTAACTGAGCTCTACATTCAACCAAATCTAGCCGATTCCTAAAGAAATCATCCCTTACCCCAAAGTGCTATGGATTCTGCATATTTGTATTTCAGACAATGTAGCTAAAAATCTTGATGTTTTTTGGCTTAATGAATATAATTTATTCAGTATGAAATCTTTATACTATATGTTCCACGTGTTAAGAATAAATGTATCTTCGTAAGACTTTGTGATGGATTTATTTATGATATCACCATAAATTGATTGCATTTGATAGCAATTTCTCCCACGCCTATTCATTTCAATCATTATGTGGCAAAATAATTACAGAATTACCTGTGAATTATTAAAGTGAAGGAGGCTCCAAGCAGAACTGGGTCCATCAGGATGGCAGAAGGAGTCGGTGGTAGTAGTCTTATCTCAAGTAACATGTACAGTAGTGGTTTAAGACGGTGTACATTTTGTTAGAGCATGCAGGACTTGCTGTGACCGCATACCTAAAAGGGAGAGCTAGAAAATAGCACAGGGGGTGAGGTTGCAGCAGCCAAACATCTCAGATAACGAAAGCACTATGCCCAGGAACCTGCCAGATCTGCTCCTTTTACCTAAGAGAAAAACTATTAACAAACAACTTAACTGAATAAATATACTCCCTTTTTCAGGAACCTGTATTTTAAAGATGATTTTGTGAAATCCAAATAAGCTTTACAGATCTTTATTGGAAAGTGTTTAAACAATGTTTTTCATGCTTGTTCAATGAACCATAAACAATTATTGCACATGCACCTCTGGAACAGTCCTTAAGATACGAACATTTTACAAGGGGTAGGTAATTAAGGTCACAGTTACAATAATGTAGGACACTAAAGACACCTTTCTACTGACTCTGAAAAACACCAGAAGAAGGATGTCTAGGGTTCCTACTCATCTGCGTGAATATGCCACAGGACTGCTGCAGGGAGGCATGAAGACTGCAGATGTGGCCAGAGCAATAAACTGCAATGTCTGTAAAGCAAGACCCCTAAGACAGTGCTACAGAGAGACAGGAAGGACAGCTGTTCATCCTTCCAAAGGAAAATGACATGTAAACGTGTCCCCCAAGACATGATGGAGAACTTGCAAATGCCTTGGTGGAAGAGTGGAGTGAGATCTCACAGTAAGAGATGACAAATCTGGTGCTGTCCATGAGGATGAGATGTGCTGTAGTGCTTAAAGCAGCTGGAGGCTACAAAAGATACTAACTTTTAATATTGACCCCCCTATTGTCAGGGACTCTCAATTCCATTTCTATTCATTGAGTGTCTGGGAAACTTATTCAACAACTGAGACATAAACTGAACGTTTTTATATTAATTCAAATTTTTACACGCGTTAAGAAATTTGCTAGCAGGTCCCAAGTGTCCGTAGTGTATGAATGGGTGTGTAAACGTGTATGTGATTGGGCCCGGCGATGGATTGGCACCTCGTTCAGGGTGTACCCCGCCTTGTGTGCGATGCTCTCTGGGATAGGCTCCAGGTTCCCTGTAACCCTATATAAGTGGTATAGAAAATGGATGTATGGCAGAAATTTGCTGGAAATAAAAGCAGTTGAATGTGAGAGGATGTTTCTTTTTTGCTGAGTTTATGTTTTCAGCATACACTTGAACACTGAATCTGGCAAGGGATCTGAGACCATTCCTCCATACAGAATCTCTCCAGAGCCTTCAAATTTCGAGGTCCACACTGGTGGACTCTACACCTCTGTGTGCACCAAAACCATCTCTGGTGTTTATTGCCAAAAAGCTTTCTTTTGGTTTCATCTGACTATAGAACCCGATCTCATTTGAAGTTCCAGTAGTGCCTGGAAAACTGAAGACGCTTGAGTTTGTTTGTGGACAAGAGTAGAGGTTTTTTTTCTTTTTCTTGAAACACTTTCAAACAACTTGTGGTGATGTAGGAGACTTTGTATTGTAGTTTTGGAGACTTTCTGACCCCAAGACACAACTAACTTCCGCAAATCTCCAGCTGTGATCCTTTTGCCCACTCAAACCATCCTCTTCACAGTGCATTGATACAATATAGACACACGTCCAATTCCAGGTTGATTCATAACATTTCCAGTTGACTGGAACTTCTTAACTATTGCTCTGATGGTGGAAATGGGCCTTTTCAATTATTTTGCTATTTTCTTATAGCCACTTCCCATTTTGTGAAGCTCACATCACAACTATATTCCTTGGTCTTACTCATTCTTATGAATATGTAAGGGAATGTGTAAGGGAACCTCATATTTATACCCCTGTGAAACATGAAGTCATGGTTGAACAATTTCCTGCTCCTAGTCACCCAGGTGTACTTAAAAAATGTCAAATATCAATGGGAATATACTTCAAATATCTTTTTCTCATATGAATTCATAGGGGTGCCAATTGTTGCACATTTATATATATATAATATTTAATATATTATATTTAATATATATAATAATATTATAATAAAATAATAATAATTATAATATATATATAAATATATATAAATATATATAAAAATATATTTTATATATATATATATATATATATATATATATATATATATATATATATATATATATACACACACACACACACACACACACACACACACACACACACACATATATACACACACACACATACATATACAAGAGGCCCATGATCACTCTGGATGAACTGCAGAGAACTACAGCTGAGGAAGGGAGAGTCTGTCCATAGGACAACAATCAGTCGTACACTGCACAAATCTGGCCTTTATGGAAGAGTGGCAAGAAGAAAGCCATTTCTCAACGTTTGGTGTGACGTTTGGTGTGTCTCCCAGGTGGCTTGTGGCAAACTTTAGACGAGACTTTTTATGGATATCTTTGAGAAATGGCTTTCTTCTTGCCAGATTTGTGCAGTGTATGACTGATTGTTGTCCTATGGACAGACTCTCCCACCTCAGCTGTAGTTCTCTGCAGTTCATCCAGAGTGATCATGGGCCTCTTGGCTGCATCTCTGATCAGTCTTCTCCTTGTCTGAGCTGATCGTTTAGAGGGACGGCCAGGTCTTGGTAGATTTGCAGTGGTCTGATACTCCTTCCATTTCAAAATGATCGCTTGCACAGTGCTCCTTGGGATGTTTAAAGCTTGGGAAATCTTTTTGTATCCAAATCCGGCTTTAAACTTCTCCACAACAGTATTACGGACCTGCCTGGTGTGTTCCTTGGTCTTCGTGATGCTCTCTGCGCTTTCAACAGAACCCTGAGACTATCACAGAGCAGGTGCATTTATACAGAGACTTGATTACACACAGGTGGATTCTATTTATCACCATCAGTCATTTAGGACAACATTGGATCATTCAGAGATCCTCGCTGAACTTCTGGAGTGAGTTTGCTGCACTGAAAGTAAAGGGGCCGAATAATTTTGCACGCACCACTTTTCAGTTTTTTATTTGCTAAAAAAAGTTTAGAATATCCAACAGATTTCGTTCCACTTCACAATTATGTCCCACTTGTTGGTGATTCTTCAGAAAAAAATTAATTTTATATCTTTATGTTTGAAGCCTGAAATGTGGCAAAAGGTTGAAAAGTTCAAGGGGGCCGAATACTTTCGCAAGGCACTGTGTGTGTGTGTGTGTGTGTGTGTATATATATATATATATATATATATAAATAAACATGTTTGCAGTAATTTGATCTCCATGAGAGCAGAGTATTTTATTTATTCATTAAATTTATTTTTTATATACAAAATATCAAAAGGTTAAACAATAAAGACAATTATTCACTGCCTTTTTTCCCCTCATATTTACCAAGGGTGCCAATATTAGTGGATGACACTGTACATATGGGTGTGATGGTCAGGGCAAAATAGTGTATTTATTACAAATATGGTTAAATGAAGAGTACTCCTTATAGCTCAGTGATCATATCACTAGATGACACTATGCCCAGGTGTGGACAGACAATCAATTTTCCATCAATTTTCAGATGTTGACCCCTCTGGAAAGAAGCATCTACCTTCTGTATTGGTGTCTCTCTTAGGACCAACCACAAATGAGGCCTCAGACAGGAAGGTGCAGGTTTCAGAATTACAAAGCCAACCCGGTCAAATGAACCATCCACATCTTTAGCACACCACACCCGGGTTCTGTGTTCCGATGCCTACAGAGGCGTGTCTGCCTCATCAATCTTTATAGGATAGGCAGCGCTGTTATATTTACAAAGGAAGGTTGCGCAAAGTATTATATGCAAGGGTTCCAATGAATATGACACATGGGCTTGTTAAAAAAATATATATTTATGCTAAGCACTTTGGGGTTATTGTAAACCTTTTTATAAAAATGATTTTTCAAATATTTTCTTAGAATAAATTAAAGGTTCCATTTCTCTTATTTTCAGTGAGATGAATTAACAACAGATTATCATTTATGTGTATGTATTTATAATAATAATAATAAATTATTTAAAGATTTCACTGTTTTCTTTGTACTGCAGTGAAAGCGGTCAGGTCCTGTTTTAATTTCGTCACTGATCACATTTTCAGTTTCAAGCTGAGAGTGGCTTTTGAAGTTCACTGTGTCCTATTCAACTTTCATCAACCTGAATTGATTTAACTGCATTACTCATAAATGACTTTGCCAGTCACACAGATGCCAGTATGTTCTATACTAATGACTAGAAGGTCACAAGTGCAATTTCCCAGGGGTCTGGTTGATCTAAAGTTTTAATAATTCTATAAAATGACATAATACAAAGTCCATCTCTGCCTAAATATTTAAAAGTACAAACATTTTACAAAACAACAAATCTACGAGTTATTGCACATTTTCTTTTGTTGTTTAACTACAAGGTTGTATTTTTTTCTCCATCATTTGTATAGAAGTTAAGACCAAACACAGTAAGACTTTCCTAATCCTGTGCCATGCAGAGAAAAAACCACTCAGCACGTTTTCTTACCATGAACCTTCATCTTACAAATGCTTGTATTGATCAGAATTTCTTTAAATAAGTGCAGATTTGTACATAGAAAATGTAGCAGAAGGTTGTGGTTTTTTTGAGAAATGTCATTTGCATGACATATAAAGTTATGTTCATCTACATGAGGCCAAACTCTGTACCATAGAAAATATACAGCTATTATTTAAAGTTGGTTTACGTACACAGGTTCTCATTCAAACACATGTGAAATGTTATGTTTTTGGCAGGGATAATGTTTCAGGAACATGAGGGACACTATGTACAAACCAAGATGTCTTTGTGCAGATTACACACGTACACACACCTCTCTAAGATCATATACACTATCAGAGTTTTGAAGCTCTGCTGCTGTACAGTTTTTGTGCTACAACCAATTTTATGGAAACAAGTTCTAAACTGTAAAACTTTTCATGTTGGAAAGAGCTCATGCCAACAAAGTCTGACATGTGCCATTGGAGGAAAAAAAGTGCAAGAAAGGGATTAAAAAAAAGGCGAAGAAGATTCCCTCATACTGTTCTACTTCTAGATAAGGCTAGCCTCTTTAATCTTAATGTAGAAGTACTTCTCCAGCAGGTTAGCGCACTTGTAGTACTCGCTCTCGGGAGGGTTGTATTCCCGACAGTTAGTGAAGATTCGCTGCATGTCCGCCATGAAAAGCTTCTTTGTAGTGTAGTATCGACTCTTCAGGCGCTCACTCATAGTTTTCAAGTCTACACAACAGTTTAAAAAAAAAAGGGTCATAATGGAAAACATTTAAATATATATATGCACAGGAACTATTTCAAATAGTATATATTGAGTTAATAATTGCAGTCCTGGCATACATGGGGACTTTTAATGGGTTGAAGCCAGTTGTAAGGAGCAGGCAAAGCACTACAATGTACAGCGTACCAAGCACAGATTTACAGCTTAGATGCAGTGACACAGTACAGAGACAGCATTACAAAGTAGACTATTTATGTCATTTAATCTCAGGGGACATTAAAAGTTACAAACTAATTTAGCATGTGTAACAAGTGATCGCGCTAACACACCAGATATGGCTTTTATTTGGTTGCTCATGAAATGAAAAACAAGAGGCACCGGTCATCACTGAGGATGAATGGAACTGAATGGTGTGCTATTAAAATCATTCCTACCCATAGGAAAGCGGATGACTTGGTAGTAACCCGGTGCGTCGTTCTTCTTTACAGGTTCCATAAAGGGCCATGCATTCTGGTGAGACTGATGGAAAGGAGCGTATACATGCACACACGTGCACACAGACACGCACGCACACACAGAGTGATTGAAGAAAAATCAGCACATGTTATAAGGAAATACTCAAACATTTACAGTAAGTGTGTATCACCTTGACTTGCTGTAGAATGGTTTTTAAGGTGCTACATAGTTGATCTGGATCTTTCACCTCTTTACTGTAACAAACCAACACCAAACAAATTCTTGAGAAATTCTCAAAAAAAAACACACACTAAAACAAATGAGTAACTCAAGTTACATGACTCAGCCTAAGTAACGCTCAAATCCCAAATTTATGAAAAAACTACAACCCACCTATTTATATATATTATATATATATATATATATCAAACATGGCTAATGTGACAGCAGTTCTCAAATCCACATTGTGCACTTTTTTGTGTACCTCAGTAAAGCAGCAATACAGAAAATACAAATTGTATACGAGACGGTGGTGTGTTGAGACAAAAAAAGTCAATGTAATAAAAGTACAATAATTCAAACTTAATACTGGCAGAGTGTTTGTGATCCATTCAAACTCTAACCAGCGTATAACAACGTAAGACTTTGTTCCATAGCCTCAGATTCTTGTTCTTGAAAGTAAAGGAGCCGAATAATTTTGCATGCACCACTTTTCAGTTTTTTATTTGCTAAAAAAAGTTTAAAATATCCAACAGATTTCGTTCCACTTCACAATTGTGTCCCAATTGTTGGTGATTCTTCACAAAATATTAAAATTTTATATCTTTATGTTTGAAGCCTGAAATGTGGCAAAAGGTTGAAAAGTTCAAGGGGGCCGAATACTTTCGCAAGGCACTGTATATGTTTAATTTTAATAGTAAGAAATGCTTTTAAGCTATTTGCTTTTAATAGATTATGTTCTATAAGGACAGTTTAAACATGACTAAATTTTAAATACATCTGAATCGAAGTGTTGATTTGCTAATGACATGCTGTATATCATAACCAGGGGTGTACAATTAAATTTCTGAAGGTCCATTTACATAAAATTCCAAGGTCCAGATAAGCGATTAACATGACTACATGATGACAATGATTACAGTTACCTTAAGTCAGTTAATTGGTACTAATAAATAAATATATATATCAAACATGGCTAATGTGACAGCAGTTCTCAAATCCACATTGTGCACTTTTTTGTGTACCTCAGTAAAGCAGCAATACAGAAAATACAAATTGGATACGAGACGGTGGTGTGTTGAGCCAGCCCTAGTTCTCTATTTGTTCCAGTACTCAGTTCGGTCTGCTGAAATACATTTACATTTACATTTATTTTGCTTTGCCTGTTGATGACCCTGTTCTATACATATGGCCATAAATTGATTGACAAGAAAGAATAAGTATGAAAGAAATTAAAGAGTAACTATTTTCAATGCTTACCTTTTCCCCAAAGGTTTCCAGCCTGTTTCACCTACAAAGAGCAATAAATAAACACATTTAATCAAAACAGAACATAAAGAATACTCCACATTTCTCCCTAACAGAGATATAACATACGTATGCCTGGAATGCTCTCGATGGGAATCTGGCGAACACCCTCCTTAAAACAGGACAGACCAGGATAAACCTTGCGGATCTGTGCCTGCTTCCTCTCTATCAGCTTCTTAATGATCTGTGAAGGTAGAGGCACAAAGGAAGTGCATATAAGAAGTAGCACTCTACTGCATTTTACTCAAGCAAAGATGTCAGATGAACAGATAATGCATCTCAACGAATACAAATACGAACAGCAGGCGGAGTATTCTGGGTTTGTTATAGAAAGCTGGCTAGAAAGCATAAGACTTGTGCGCATCGGGAAGTTATGCAAGCACAGGGATTTTACTTTTATGTGGAACAGTGGTGCACATTTCTGATTTGCATTATATACCTGCAATACACAGAAATTATATGTGGAACATGGCAACTCTGCTCATGGGACCAAGTTCAATCAATGCAATTTGATCTGAATAGTGCTTTTAACAATGGACACAACAATAACAATGGAGATATAGAAATATCTCAATTCTGGATATAAATTTTAAATTCATAAATTTATCTTTGATGAGCAAGCCAGAAGCGACAGTGGTGAGGAAAAACTCGCTGAGAAGATATGAAGAAACCTTGAGAGGAACCCATCCTCTGGGTGACAAAGAATAGTGCAATTATAAATAAATTTGTGTAAATAGGAACTAATGTGCATGAGCATCAATGTCATTTCTGAATGCATTGTAGTTTTAGTTGTATCAAACTAAAGTTATTAACTGTTCAGTGACAGGGACTTGAGTGCAAATTGTTCTAAGGATATCCAAGGAAGAACATCCACAAACAACTTTATGCTTTCTATGTGGTACCATCCACAGTAATCTCATGGTGATTTTTTAGGCTGTCCAAGTTCATTAGCAAGGAAATGATTAGAAGATGCACCATTACTTTAAACCTTGTAGTTAAAATAAAAAAAATCCCCCAGTGCTCACTCACTCACTCACACTCACACACACACCTACCTCTTTCTGTTTCTTAATGATGACAGAGAACTCTGTATATGGTATGCTGGGGTTGAGTTCACAGCCCATGAGCGTAGCTCCCTCATAGTCTTTAATGTAGCCCACATACTTGGCTTTGGGGACCTTTATGTCTTTAGAGAATCCCTAAAATGGAAATAAAGGGAAAGGTCATTAAAGAAGTCATTAAATTTTCTCAATTGGGCCTGTTGTAGGAGTTTTGTTTCTATTATTTGAAAAATGTTTATTCATGGGAAAACACTGACTAAAGGGCTAAAAATGTATATTTAATTTATTCAAACTAGTTCTAACTTCAAGTGATACAATATTTTTTAAGAATATTTAAGAAAACTTGAGTGGAAATTGTGTTGGCCTGTGAAAATAAACTTTAATCTTCAGAAAAGAAACAAGACAGATACAACTAATAAGTGCTACAAGGTAATAGTTCTGACTGTTGCATGAACTAATGTATTTGCCATACAATTATTGTGTGGGTTTTAGTAAATATCGTATGTCTCTTTAAAGCAATCTTGCTCCTCTGCCTTACACTGTGAATCATAGCATGTTATATAATCAATCCCTTATGGCATTTTAACTCTTACTTCTGATTCATGAGCCAGTCCGAGTCATTTTATTTCACTGGACTCATGGAGGGACAAAATTAATGTTACTTTTACAGGAATTTTGCATTTGTGAATAAACATTAATGTGAGTAATGCTTCTCGTGAATTCATTAATGGTTTTCAAAACAGAACACTCTCAATACCACCAACTCTCTGACCTGCTTTTTGAAGTAGCCAATAGCGTACTCGTCAGCATACGTGAGGAAGTTGAGGACCTCGTGTTTGATGTGATACTCTTTTAGGTGGTTCATCAGGTGTGTTCCATAACCCTGAGAGAAACCAGTCACAAATGTTAACCCAGTGCTTTGAGAGTTCAAACATTTATAAATGAACTGTTCATGAAGCCAATGGTATAGAATCCAAGAGTTACATGAAGCTATTGCTCATAGGAGTTTAACGGGTTAAAAGTCTGAGTATATAAGAAATTACATCTGAAATGTCAAGTTCTTCTCACCTTGACCTGTTCATTGGAGGTTACAGCACAAAAAACTATTTCTGTGAAGCCCTGAGATGGAAACATCCGGAAGCAGATACCCCCAATCACACGGCCATCTTTGATCAGAGACAGTGTCTTGTGCTTTCTGTGTGCCAAGGAAGAAGATGTTTATGAGCCAGTCAGAAACAATAATTAAAGTGTGTCTGAGCTGCTGCTCCCTGCTTATAGTTATGACTTCTTTATGAATAAGTTGCACCTATTGAACTATTGCAGAGAAAACCCAGTAAAACATGCTCAGAGCAGTGAAGCAGTATGCCTTATTATCCAAATTATAACACCCAAACAAAATCCAACATAATAATACATTATATTATTGCTATATTTTGAGTATGATTTATCTGAATGTGACGACATACATTAGAGGTGATGACAGTAAATTTAAATTATTATCTAATATTTCCCTTTTCACAACACAGTTCTGGAAAATCTAAGTTCTATGTTGCGTTGTTAAGGCTGCACGAAGCCTAAAATGGCTTAAAAGAGAAAAGGAAGACTCCAGTCTCCAGATCAACTAATAGACAATTAGTGGAAACTGAATAAGACTACAGTACTATGATTTTATATTTGTGGCATCAATATGGACATGCTTGTATTGTTTGTATTGACATCATGCAGAGCACAAACCTATTTCATATCAATCAGCTTATCGCTAGGGATGTACTGTCAGTTTCATCAGCTAATTACTGAGCTATGTTATCTTCTTTGTTATGTTCATATAAAGTTTTGTTATTAAATCATTTCGTCTAAATGTGACCCATGTCTGAATTGTGATACTGTCTCAATGATAACAAGCAAAAGGTTAAGACACATACGGGTCGAAGACAAGGCGTGTGATGTACTCTTTGGGCATTCGGGGCAGCTGATGAGAGAAAACATTCTGAAGGCCCACCAGCCACATCAAAATCTTCTTGTTAGGCTTCTGGTTGAGGGAGTTACCAATGACATGAAACTCTATCACGCCTCGTCTCTCTTCCAACCGTGCAGCCTCATCTCGTGCAGAGTGAGCAGAGAGGAGACTGGTCTGACAGATGAAAACGACAAGAGGTTAAAAAACAGCTTATTGCCTTCAGGCCTTCGCTTTCTGAGTTTGATGGTTTTTAGTCATTGTTTAGTTCTTCTTCAATGCAAGACACAGTTCACAATTCCAAGCAATTTTTTGGTCACATTTAAGCTTCCTTTAGTAACATCAACCACATACAGAACAAAGCTCACAGACTGTGTACCTCTGGTCCGAGCATGACAGCAGGATCCGTGATGGTGGACATGACCTCATTAATCAGTTCCATAGGAATGTCACCCATGACTCGGGCTTTCTTAGTGTCTTCAGGAGACAATGGCTCAGAGGATTTTCGCTTCTCTCCACCTTCACACATGCACACACACAAATGTTTCAGTTGATGCAAAAACATGCTAACTAAACCTGACTTTGAAGTAAACATAACCACCACTGCATCATCCTTCCCATTCTGCTCAATTTGCTCAGAAAAAAACTTACCTGACAATTTCTTCATATTTCCATAGTAGAATATTTTTTTATCTCAATGTATTAATATCCAGCAATAATCTATCACTATCATTACCTTTATCAATATAAACAATATTTACAAAAAAAAAATGAAATTTAAATACTGGGATTTTCATGACAGCAGTTGTGTGTGGACAAGTAGGAGTGCAATATATACTTTATTTTATGTTGATTCCCACACATTACTATGACTTGAACCTAACACATGTAATGGAAATTTTTTATAACTTTAAAAAAATATATATTCGACATTTTTATTCCCCAAAATTTCTCAACCTGAAAATCATTCATATGTAAAAAAAAAAAAAGAAAAACACCCTACTCAGACTGAACTGTTTGAGCATTAATGTTGTGTTAATTGACTAACATTTTACCTATGGTATGTTCCAGAGTTGATGCAGTTTTGCGTGCAGGACTCACGCTGCCTATTGTTGTCGTCAACCCCACAGGAGAGGATGTAGTGGTGCAGTAGAGTGGCCGGGCCACCTGGGGTGCACTGATCACTAAACCAATCAAAAACAAAGACAGGACCAATCAGAGAACAGATGATACTTTGGATCGAATTTTTTTAGAAATTACAGTAGGTACAGTGTTAGCACAAAATAAAAAAGCACAAAACAAAGTTTAAAAAATAAAAGCCCATTTCCAAGCTAATGTAACCTTAAACTCCAATATATTAATATTTTATAAAATTTCAAATATCAGGTTTGTTTCATGCAATTATCCAGTCACCAATCCTGTGGTAGCAGCTCAGTGCATAAAATCATGAAGATATAGGTCAAGAGCTTTAGGTAATGTCCACATCAAACCCTAAGAATGGCGTGATCTCTGTGACTTTAACCATGGCATGTTTGAGTATTTCAGAAACTGCTGATCTCCTAAGATTTTCACCCATAACATTCTCTAGAATTTACACAGAATGGTGCAAAACACTTTTTAAAAATCCAGTGAGCATCTGTTCTGTGGGCAGAAATGCCTTGTTTATGAGAGAGATCAGAGGAAAATGGCCATGGTTCATTGACAGGAGCTGACAGAAAAAGGTATCTCACCAAGCACAACGTGTTGAACCTTGATGTAGATGGCCTACAACATCAGAAGACCACACTAGGTTCCACTCCTGTCAGCCAGCCAAGAACAGGGATCTGACACTACAGTAAGCACAGACTCACCCGAAATGGACAGTTTAAAGATTGGAAAAAGATAACCTGGTCTGATAAATCTTGATTTCTGCTGCAACATGCAGAAGGTAGGATCAGCATTTAGCATCAGTGAAATGAATTCATGGACTCTGTCTTGTGTGAACAGTTCAGGCAGTTAGTGTTGGTTTAATGGTGTGGGGAATGTTTTCTTGGCACACATTAGACCCCTTACTATCCATCAATCATTTGAATGCTACAGCCTATCTGTATTATTACTGATTGAATGCAACCCTTTATTGTCACAGTTTAGCCATCTTCTAATGGCTACTTCCAGCATGATAATGCACCATGTCACAAAGCACAAGTCATCGCAATATGGTTGATCATGAACATGTCAATGAGTTCAGTGTTCTTCAGTGACCTTCCCAGTCACCAGATTAGAATCCAATAGAACACTTTTGGGATGTGGTAAAGGAGATTTCCAACATCTTGTGGAATCCATGTCCTACCCTACCATCATAAATGGTGCCCATGTTGAGATGCACATGGTCAGCAACAATACTCAAACAGGCTGTGGAATTCAAGCGATAATTGACTGTTCATCACAGCTGTACAGAGTGGTTATTTGGGTTACTGTATCCTTCCTGTCAGCTCAAAGCAGTCTGGCCATTCTGTTTACGCTCTCTCATCAACAAGGTGTTCCCGTCTGCAGAACTGCACCATTATGTCCAAAGACATCAGCAGGTGAGCAGATGTTCTTAATAAAATAGTGTGTGTGTGTGTGTGTATATACACACACACACACACACACACACACACACACAGTATACACACACACACACACACACACAATGGCACACAGAATCTCACAAAAGTGAGTACACCGCTTACATTTCTGTAAATATTTGATTATATCTTTTAATGTGACAACACTGAAGAAATGACACTTTGCTGCAATGTAAAGTAGTGAGTGTACAGCTTGTGTAACAGTGTAAATTTGCTGTCCCCTCAAAATAGTGTTTTCTTATTTATTTATTATATATATATATATATATATATATATATATATATATATATATATATATATATATATATATATAATATACACACACACACACATGTATACATACACACATACACATACATACACACACACTTTAAATAAACAAAAAAAATTGGTACTGAAAGTTGGGGCTTATTTCATCCGATTAATCGAAAAATTTAGAATTTAATAATTAATCAGCTGATTAGTCAATCATGAAAATAATTGTTAGTTGCAGCCCTAAATTCTATAGTTTAAATATTTCACCTCTAGGGATATGTCCACCTGGTGCACCACCATTGGAGTCTTCATTCCAGATAGGAGAATTGGGGCTGTACACCTCCTCATCCAACATGGACAGAAACCTAAATGCATACAAACACACACAATATAACAGCATACACATTTACAAGCTGTGTGAAGATGGTATGTATAATCATGCATGTCCTCACTTGGGGAAGTGTGTGAGGATGAGTGTTCGTTTCTCAGGAGGCAGTTTGTCTTTCTCCTGCCTGGCCTGCTCCAGCAGTTGTTTCCTCATAATGGTGAAGACAGAACGCAGCAGAGTCCGGCCAAAGATCTGCGTGGCCTCATAGCGCGGGAGACTGTCGCAAAACTGAGGCACGTTACAGTAGCACAGCCACCTGCAATAATAGCACACAAATAAAACAGAACAATACATTACATATGAATAAATAAATCAGGTACAGTCCAAAAGGGGAAAAAACAACAACACTGTGCTGATATAAATGTACTTAATTTAATAAAAAAAAAACCCAACTGATTACACAGGAAACATTAACTTCTCTGCATAAGTCAGGTTCCAATATTTGCATTAAAGGTGTTTTTTTCCAAGCTTTATTAATGGGAAAACTTCCTTAATCCAAACAAGGTGAGTGTGAGTGGTAAACCACTTCCATCTAAGGAGAATAAGGTGCCTAGCAAGGAGTGTGGCAAAATTCTAATTTAAATCCAGCTCAGGTAGGACACCAAAAACAGACATGTTGGGATTATAGGTACCTTAAGAATGTCTAAAATTGTGTTACAATAAAAGTTACAATAAAAGTTACAATAAAAATCCCTCATACAGCTTCATATAGAGTGGCATAAAATTCAACACTGCTGCCATTTGGACTCTGGTTGGCAATAAAGCAATACTAATACCAATACTGCAATTTTTTTATTTATTTGATATAAAAATATCAATTCTAGCTACACATCATGGTTTTAATGTTAACAGTAGTCAAAAAAATGACAAATAGGAACCAAACACCAGCAAGCAAAGGCCATTATGAGGCTGAGGCTACCAGCTAATTTAGCATGTTTGGTCAAACTATTCAGTTTCCAGCTCTTCCTCTTGCCCTGTCTAATTTAGTGCAGATGCCTTATTTTACTACTACAAGACATACAACCTAAAAATTACCTAAATGACTGAAAATAATAAAAAGCACCTGGTGTAGTTGATTTTATAGCTAGCCGCATCGTCAATAGGGACCCGCTGCCGTCTCTGCGATGGTGTTTCCAGCTGCCAGAAGTTGATCTGGTTGAGGAACATCTTGGCCAGTTCCACAATGGTCTGTCGCTCTTTTGATGGGAGGTGACTGAATTTGTACTGAACAAAGTTATTCACCCCCTAAAACACACCAGCATGCCAGTGGTTACAATTCTGCATACAGTTCTGCAGAAATAGCCACACTACCTGCAGGTAGCACAAATTCTTACATGGCAAAATGACAACTTTTTCCACTTTGATATAAGCTACATTCTAGAACATATTAAAAGCCATTTTGGTTGATCAAATCAGAAGACGATCAAATTACAAGACAAACTGGTAATAAGACAAGCAGATTGCTAGCCATTACAGTGTGAATCTAACCAAAGCTGTATATACAGTCATGGGAACAAGAAAGTATCCTCTCCTTCAATTCTATGTTATTATTTATAAGGACCTGCATAACACTTGTGGGGTCCTCACCAACATCTATAAACAAACAAACAAAAACACACGCAACAGATTTCATCCATCCATCCATCCATCCATCCAATAGCCTTCAGTCTATTCCAGGGGACAAAGCGGGGTACACCCTGGACATGGTGCCAACCCATTGCAAGGCACAATCGCACACATACACACACACACCCATTCACACAGTACAGACAATTTAGAGATGCCAATCAGCCTACAACTCATGTCTTTGGACTTGCATGGGGGAGAACATGCAAACTCGACACACACAGGGAGCAGGTGGGAATCAAACACCCAACCCTGGTGGTGCGAGACAAACATGCTACCTACTAAGCCACTGTGCCCCCCAAAACAGATATCAATATGCAGTCATAAAAAAAATTAAAATAAATAAAAATAATAATAATGAAAAAAAAAAAAACATCAATATTCAGAAACCATGTGGGGGGCTATGTGGGGGGATAAGCACACCCTATAATTCAGTAACATGTAAAATCACAACAATAACTTGAAGTAAATGTTTTCTGTAGGAGTTTATCAGACTCATCATTTTGGAAAAATTTTGGCCTATTCATCTTTACAACATTGATGTTTGAGGGCAATTGTCTCACAGCAACTCAATGGGGTTGAGGTCTGGATTTTAATTTGGCCACTCCAACATCTTTTTTCTTTTCTTTATCCATTCAGATTTCCTGTTGTGCTTGAGATCATTGTCCTGCTGCAGGACCAAATTTCAGCCCAGCTTAAGCTGCTGGACAGATCGCCTTACATTTGTCTCAAGAATATTCTGGTATAAAGCGGAGTTCATCTCAATGACACCAAGTTTCCACAGGTCCTGTGGTTGCAAAACAAGCCCAAATCATCACCCCTCCACCACCATGCTTCATAGCTGATATGAGACATTTGTGTTGATATGCTGCGTTTGTTTTTGCCAAACATGGTGCTGTGCATGATGACCAAACTTCTCCACCTTGGTCTCATCAGTCCAAAGGATATTGTTCCAGAACGTTTGTGATTTGTTCAGATACAATTTTGCAAACCAAAGTCATTCTGCCATATGCTTTTTGTAGAGAATGGGCTTTTTCCTAGCCACCCTCCCATAAAAGCCATAGTTGTTCAGTCTTTTTCTGATTGTGCTGTCATAAACAAACATTTAATGTGTTTGTAGAGGCCTGTAGGTCATATGATGTAGCTCTTGGGTATTTCTTTATATCTCTGAGCATTAAACGGTCTGACCTTGGACTGTATTTGCTGGGATGCTCACTCCTGGGAAGATTGTCAACTGCCTGGAAAGCTCTCCATCAATAAACAATCCTTTTCATTGTAGAATGGTGAATTTCAAATAGTTTGGAGATGGCCTCATAACCCTACCCAGAGTGATGAGCTGTAACAATTGCTTCTCTGAGGTTATGTCCTTGCTTCTTAGCATGATGTAGACCAGGGGTGGGCAATCTTATCCGGAAAGGGCCGGTGTGGGTGCAGATTTTCATTTCAACCAAGCAGAAGCCACATCTGAATCTATTGAAAGCCAAGATCAACTGATTAAACAGGTGGAATCAGGTGTGCCTCCTGCTTGGTTGGAATGAATACCTGCACCCACACTGGCCCTTTCCGGATAAGATTGCCCACCCCTGATGTAGGCACACCTGAGTGCTCCAAAACACCAAACTGCCAAAAGTTTCATGGAGGTAGTCACACTTCTTGATGATTAATTAATCCTGTGCCCTTCATTAGTAACACATGGCTGCTAATAACTCTTGTAATGATTGTGGAAGGAGGAAGGGCATACTTAATTTTTTCCCACCTGGTTTCTGAATGTTGGTTTACTTTTTGGGAAAAAATTACTACATATTGAAAACTGATGTTTTTTTGTCTACTGTGCTTATTTGTTTATAGAAGTTGGTGAGGACCACGCAATTGTTATTTGGGCACTGATAAATAGAAACAGAATTGAAGAAAATAGTACTTTATTTTCCCCCATGACTGTACATGCATGTTGGGGGCAAAAATGGAGACAAACAAGAGCCGTATTCGTTAGAAATGTCTTATTCAAATATTTTACACACCATCAAATTTTACTGGAAACTGATATCAACAAAGTAAAAAAGTGACTTTTTTCAGTTCATATTATTCTTGTACTGGTGTAGTTCCATGCCATTTACCTGCTCGATGCTGGGTTTCTCAAACGGTGGGCTCTCTAAAGCCTCCACCACTGGTCTCCCCATTTGCAGGATACATTTCCTTAGCAACTAAGATTAAAATGCATGTTAGGACTTATCTGGTACTAACGTACTCCACTACATCTGTCTAAACAGAAGACAACATGGACCTACCAACTGTAGATGTCAGTTTAAACAAACAGGATGGTAGTTTCAGTATGAATAGCAGACTTAATGAATGAGATGCCAATGAAACATGAAAATGAGTCACCTTAAACAGAGAGAAGTAGACTTGCTTAGTGTCAGCGTCCTCCTCTTTGTGGACACATGTGTAGAGATACTCCACATCCAGCACAATACCCAGTAACCTGTTCATCTCGTCTTCTGATACGTTCTCCAGATGCGTTACATGATCTCCTGGCCAATGAGAGAGGGATGAAACCTTACCCGCTTCAGAAACATCCATTCAGCTGGTCTGTTCCATCCAACCAGGCTGCCTAAATGACATGTTGTAAGCAAAATTCAGTTCTGCATCGTTTTAACAGCCTTGCACACACATGTCTTACCTAACGGGTGGCTGCAACTCCTGCAAGGCTCTAGCAAATTCACAGAGTTTGGTTGTTCAGTCCTGGGTGGTGTTGGAGGTGGTGGAGTAGGAGGTGGATTTTGGCTCTTCCAACCATTACACTTACAAGCTCCTTCAGCCTGTGGGAGCAAACTATTAGATCAGCTTACAGGAGTCGCATGCCCTCAGCTTATTTCTAGATATAGAAATGATTACTAGTTTAATAATTTATTCTATAGCATCGATTAAGATCCAGGTCATAGCTACTGTATAGACTAAATCTAACAGCCATCTCTGCTGCTGCACTTTAATAGACGTATAGAACATAACATACATATTTTCTGCATTTAAAAATACATTACACATAATATGATGCACATTTTCGTGTTAACTATGAGACACACAAACAAGGGTGAACTTGGGTAATGAGGGACATCAGTTAATGTGCTTGGTGTAACAAGAGCAAGCCATCATGTTGCAAGGGCTTGGAAATTACATTACTAGCAAAAAATTTCCTAACCGTAATAATTCTGTTACATTTATACATTGTCCTACTTACAACACTAATACGATGAGACATTGCATCATAACTGTATAATTTAAATGGACATTCCAAAGCTAGCTAGTATATAGAATACTATATATGTTTTATGATGTAATAATTCTGTTCATTCTTACGTATGAAATAATATGACTGGTGTGAGTAAGTTGACACGTAGGGGACCGTAAAGTTCAGAAAATATTTAGGGTTGTTTCTTGCTATATGTAAACGATCGCTTAGAGCCCTGTGAGCACCAGGGGGGCTCCATGATTTTTATATTGATCTGCGTAAAAGCACAGTGTAAAATATTTTTTTTATGGTTTATGTATCAAGCAATCTCAGGGGCCTGCTTGAGTAAAATAGAAACTGTTCAAGGGGATAAAAAAGAAGATCGCAAAGAAGTGGTGATCATGAAACATTCATATATTAAGTTGTTCCCCCTTTCCTGTTATAATTCAATTCAGTTTTATTTTTATAGCACATTTAACAATGGACATTGTCCCGAATCAGCTTTACAGAAATATATAAATTAAGGATATAGATTTTTAAATGTATGAATTTATCTCTAATGAGCAAGCCAGAGGCAATGGTGGCGAGGAAAAATCCCCGAGACGATATGAGGAAGAAACCTTGAGAGGTTCACTCAAAAGGGAACCCATCCTCATCTGGGTAACAACAGATAGTGCGATTATAAATAAATCCCTTCTATAAATGTGCTGATACTACGTGGCCAATAGTGGAATTGTGTAACCAGGAAAATTCATTACAGTTTTTACATGAAGTCTGTTCTGTTGAAATCCACTGTTCACTAATGGAGACTTGAGTGCAAAACCGTTTGTGGCAATTGCAGTCCTAAAGCTGTCTTAGCAATTGTGGTCCTAGCCATTGTAACATACTGCATGAATTGAGGTCCAAATCCATCTTTATGGTTTTTAAATGGTACCATCCTCAGTAATCTCAATGATCTTTAGGCTGCACCATGTGGGGCCATCAGCAGCAGCAGCATGTGACTTCCAATTGATGAGAAGTCCAACCAGAAGTAGGGCATCAGGATGGATCAGGCATGTACAGAGAGCAGAAGGGGTCAGGATCACTGGTATCTGTTATAATAAGCTCCAATCTTCATGAATGTGTGACCATCACATGCCTATGTATTTGAACATGTAGTTGAACATCCCATTCCAGATTTATTCCCCCTTTGCTATTATACTAAGCTCCACTCTTTTGGGAAGGCTTTCCACTAGATTTTGGCACACGGCTGTGGGATTTGTGTTCATTCAGCTACGAGAGCATTAGTGAGGTTGAGGTCAGGTGCTGATGTTGGGATGTTGACGACGCTCCAGTTCATCCTGAAGATGTTCAGTTAAGGTCGAGGGTCAGGTCTCTGTGCAGAATACTCGAATTCTTCTACTGCAAACTTAACACACCATGTCTTCATGGAGCTCACTTTGTGTACAGGGACATTGTCATGCTACAACAGGTTCTGGGCCTCTTAGTTTCCAGTGGAGAGAAATTGTACCGCTACAGCATCCAAAGACTTTCTATACAGTTGTGTGCTTCTAACTTTGTGGTAACAGTTTTGAGAAGAACCACATGCTGTATAGGCATGATGGCCACGCATGCACATGCTTTTGGCTATAGTGTGTAACTTTAACTTTTATATGCAAGAATGAACAGAATTAATACGTCATAATCTTGGCTGAGGGAAACTATAGGCTGTATGACGTATTAATTCTGTTCATTCTTGCATATAAAAGTGTGAGTAAGCGGACGCAGAGAAATGTTCAGAAATGCGTTCACGGGCATCTCGGAAAAATTCCAAACAAACGTGTGTACACAAAGGCCACATGGCATTGTTGTTAACTCCAGGCTGTACTGGAAGCCTCTTGTGTGCGCTCTGTGGATAAGAAGTGAACTTGGCAGTGACGCTGCTCTGGGCGGGCTCGCGCTGCACTGGGCGGGCTCGCGCTGCGTGTTTGTGGCCCCACCCCCTCGCAGCTGTCACACTGTCAAAACAAAGACGGGGACGGAACAAAAATCCACAATGTCTCTTACATTTCACAACAAACTTCAAGTGTCACAAGGGCCTACCGCCGGCTCGCGCAACCTCACCATAACATGACGGCGTGCACCACGCAGATCAAAACACGAGCACGCGCACTAATAACTCAGTGTTTACATCCACCTACTGCGGACCACCAAAATGCTCATACGCAAATCATCAGGTCGTGTAGAAGACCGTATTCTGCACGGAGCTGTGGCGAAAACACATCGTGCAACATATACAAAATAATCATAATAAAATAAACATAAAGAAACCCGACGGATTTAAAGTGCTGCGCTTGCAGTTTCCCAAGAGTTCCGAGTGCAGGCTGCGTTACCACATCAGCCCCAGTTCTGAGCGCTGGAAACAGCACACCCGGGTCAGTCCTGTGTAAAGCACAAGGGTTTGCGGAAGCGTACCTTGCAGGAGGAGTACACGGCGAGTTTCTCGAGTTTCTTGAGGCGCGGTGAGGAGCGGAGCTGTGCCTTCGCAGCCGCCGAGCCGTGCGCATTTCCCGCGGAATTCTCCGCCATGACCGAGCCCCGGGCCCCGGGCCTTCCCTCTCACCCTGCGCCGAAGAACTCACCTCACACAGCCGCAAGCGATTTTCGTCTCGTCTCGCTTGTGATCCCCCCCCCTCCCTCGTTCACTCCTCCACGGCGGGATCAGACATGGCGTTCATCCCTGTCTTTTTTCCTCGTTTCGCTTGATATTGTAAATGCGCTGTGCGGCCGCTAGGGGAGAAAAAAAAGGATAAAAAGCTGGCGCAAAAAAGCCTCAAACACACACACACACAGACACAGACACACACACATACACATACACATACATGCACCGAGCTCTGCGCCTGCAAATCTGAAGGTCAAAAGAGTTGAGGGGTTGTTTAGGGTAGAAAAATAAATAAATCCAACGATCGCATGATAATCAAGAGACCAACAATGTTCTAATGGAAGTAAAATAAAGATCTAACGTCCATATAAATATACTATATGACCCCTGACCATCACACATATGTGCGTCTTCCCCAAACAGTTGACGCAAAGTTAGAAGCACACAATTGTATAGAATGTCTCTGTATTATGTAGCTTGACAATTTCCATTTACTGGGATTAAGAGGCCCCAAACCTGTTCCAGCATGACAATACCCCAGCGAGCTCCATAAAGACATGGTCTGTTAAGGTTGGAGTGGAAGAACTCGAGTATCCTGCAAAGAGACCTGACCCTCAACCCCACTGAACATCTTCGGGATGAACAGGAAATGGAGCCTCTTCGACATCCCAACATCATTGTCTGAAATCAACCTCAGTAATGCTCTTGTGGCTGAATGAACACAAATCCCCACAGCGACGCTCCAAAATACAGTATAGTGGAAAGCCTTCCCAGAAGAGTGGAGCTTCTTATAACAGCAAAGGGGAATAAATCTGGACACGAGTGTAATGGTCAGGTGTCCACATACTTTTGGCCAAACAGTCTCTCATGTCCATGCTTGTTTGTCTCTCTTAAAAAAAAATATTTTATTAATAACACTACATTTATAAGATCATACAGTATGGGGAAATAAGTAATTGGACAATTTTTGTTCATGGAAAATACGAACGGATTCAGCACACAAGATTTCGCATCACACTCACAGACTAATGATAAGGAAGGTGAGAGAGAAGCCAGCAGTCACTTCAAAAGAGGTGCAAGATGCCCCAAAAAACAGAGGTCAGTCCTAATCATGTCAGGTCAAGTG